>SJYO01049755.1:69371959-69412748 GCA_006410555.1 Capra ibex
AAAAAAAAAAAAAAAAAAAAATTTATTAAGAACACCGAAAAAAAAAAGAAAAAAAAAGACAAAAGGAAAAAGGAAGACAAAGAAAAGAAATTATAACATAAAAACTTTTAGGTTGGAGATGAGATCTAAAAATTAGAAACGAGAAAACAAAAATATCAGTTAAAACATGTAAATTTTTGGGTTTGAAGTGATGGGTTCAAATGGACTCTCGCTCTAATGACCGAACTGGTGAGAGAGGAGGAAACCTGAGAGGAAAAAGAGGTGGTCCACCGGAGACAGAGAAAAGAAGGGGTAGAGAAGAGATAGGTTGAGACACTGAGAGACACACAAGGTCTACCACCTCTTGTGGATTCCTTGACCAATGACCGTCCTAAACAGAGAGAGGAAGAGTAAGGAGAGAGAATAGGAGGACCGGTGGAGACAGATGAAGGAGGGAGAGGAGAAGGGACATATTGAGACATTTATGGAGACTCGCTAGGTCTGATACCTTGCGTGTATTCCTTCACCGATTACCGATCGAACGAGAGAGGAGAAAACTAGAGTGACGTAGAGTAAGGTCAGTGGAGATTGATGGGGAGGGAGAAGAGAAGAGGAACATTGAGTCACTTGGAGAGACTCACAGGGAGTTACACCTCTTTGAAAAGTAGAAATTGGATCTACAAAATAGTAGTCACGACATATCTACCTCTTCAGATCTCCGATGACATTTTTATTTTGACTTTTGGTCTCCGTCCTACGAATTCAGGTTTCGGACTTTTGTAGTCTCTTGAGGACTTAAGTCCCTTGTAATTCGTTATCCTCGAGTAGTTTACGGTGGTATGGATGTGACTTTGGTTCGAGGTGGGTTCCTGGTTGTTCAAGGTCTTGTTCTGTATGGTGCGTTTAAGAGGTCGTTGTGTCCTTGTGTGGGGACTCGAAGTTATATGTCCGTCGAGTTTCAATGAGGTTTTGGAAACTACAGAGTATTGGGTAATGACGTGGGTGACGTGAGGTCTCTCTTCTTTGGGTCGAGGTGGGTGGCCTTGAGGTTGTGTTCGGAGGGATTGGTCCTTTGGATCTGTTCGATGATTATGTTGGGGTGGGTGTCACTCCTTCGAGGTATTATTTCTCTTGAGGTGTTTAATGGTCTTATATTTTTCCGGTGGGGTTTGATTCGTTATATTAGTTCTACTTCTCTGTCTCCTTATGAGTCATCCATTTCCTTGTCCTCTCAACGGGTGGTTTGGTTTGTTTTCTCCTTCTCCATCCCCTAGATGGACTCTTTCTTAAGGCTTATAACTATCACGTTTACTAGGTTTTAGAGCTTTTGTTTTACCTTAGTGTCTATTTATCGGATCTCTGTTCCTAACTCTTCTATGTTCTTTCCAAATTATTCCTGGATCTTCTTTATTTTTTCTCAGTTATATATTACTTATTGTGTTATTTACTCTAGTCTTTGTGAGACCTCCGTTGTTTATCGTCTTATTACCTTCGTCTTCTATCCTAATCACTTTATCTTCCATCTTACCATCTTTATTTACTTAGTCTCTCCTTTGTTCTTTTTGCTTGATTTTCTTTACTCCTGTTAGAGTCTCTGGAGGTCCTACTATACTTTACAAGGTTGTAAGATTAATATCCTCAGAGTCTTCTTCTTCTGTTTTTCTTTCTGGTACTCTTTTAGGAACTCCTCTATTATCAACTTTTGAAGGGATTTTACCCTTTCCTTTATTAGTGGGTTCAGGTTCTTTGTGTCTCTCAAGGTTTGTCCTATTTGGGTTCCACTTTGTGGGGTTCTGTGTATAATTAGTTTAATTGTTTCTAGTTTGTGTTTCTTGTTTATAATTTTTGTCGTTCCCTTTTTGTTGTTTATTGTGTGTTCTCCTGAGGGTATTCCTATTGTCGACTAGAAAGTTATCTTTGAGAAGTCCGGTCCTCCCTTACCGTTCTGTATGAATTTCACTACTTTCTTTTATTGGATGTCGGGTCTAATGACATGTGTCGTTACTAGAGGTTTATACTTCCTATTTAGTTTTCGAAATGTCTGTTCGTTTTCGACTCTCTTAAGTCGTGGTGGTTTGGTCGATAGGTTGTTTAAGATTTCCTATAAGAGATCTGTCCTTTGTGTTTTTCCCACATATTTGGGCTTGGGTTTTGTTATTTCATTTACCATTGTCCTAGTATGAATAGTTATTAATGGAATTTGCATTTACCCAAATTACGGGGTTGGTTTTCTGTTTCTGACCGGCTTACCTATGTTTTTATTCTGGGGAGATATACGACGAATGTTCTCTGGGTGGAGTTTTGTTCCCTGTGTATGTCTGACTTTCACTTCCCGACCTTTTCTATATGGTCCGTTTATCTCTAGTTTTCTTTCGTTCTCACCGTTATGAGTATACGCTATTTTATCTGAAATTTTGTTTCTGACACTTTTCTCTGTTTCTTTCGGTGATGTATTACTAGTTTCCTAGTTAGGTTCTTCTTCTATATTGTTAATATTTATATATACGTGGGTTATATCCTCGTGGTGTTATACATTCTGTTTACGATTGTTCACACTTTCCCCTTTAGTTGTTATTGTGTTATTATCACCCTCTGAAATTATGGGGTGAGTGTGGATACCTGTCTAGTTGATTTGTCTTTTAGTTGTTTCTTTACGTTTGAAATTTACTGTGTAATCTGGTCAATCTGGTTTAACTATAGATATCCTGTAAAGTCGGGTTTTGTTACTTAAAGTGGAAAAAGAGTTCACGAGTACCTTGTAAGAGGTCCTATCTAGTGTAGGACCCGGTATTTAGATTTGAACTATTTAAGTTTTTTTAGCTTTCGTAAGGTTCGTAGAAAAGACTGGTATTACGTAATTCTAATCTAGAGTTAATGTCCTCTTTTTGATAATTTTTAAGGTTGTATACCTCCAACTTGTTGTGTGAAGACTTATTGGTTGTTTTAGTGTCTTCTTTAGTTTTTTCTTTAGTTTTATACGTATCTTTGATTACTTTTACTTTTGTGTTGTTGGGTTTTGGACACCCTGTGATATTTTCGTCACGATTCTCCTTTCAAGTATCGTTATGTCCGTATGGAGTTCTTTGTTCTTTTTCCAGTTTATTTATTGGATTGAGATGTTGATTTCGTTGATTTTTCCCTTCTTAACCTCTTGGGGTCTCAATCATCTTCCTTTCATTAGAATTTTTAATCCCGTCTTTATTTACGTTTTCTTTGTTTTCTCTGGTATTGTTCTTAGTTGTTTCGGTTTTCGACCAAGAAACTTTCCTATTTATTTTAATTGTTTGGTAATCGGTCTGAGTAGTTCTTCGTTTCTCTCTTTTTAGTTTAGTTATTTTAATCTTTACTTTTACCTCTCTAGTGTTGTCTGTTGTGTCTTTATGTTTCCTAGTATTCTCTGATGATAGTCGTCAATATACGGTTATTTTACCTCTTGCACCTTCTTTTACTGTTTAAGAATCTTTTCATGTTAAAAGGTTTTGACTTGGTCCTTCTTTATCTTTTAGAATTGTCTGGGTAGTGTTCGTACCTTTAACTTTGACGTTGGTCTTTAGAAGGTCGTTTGTTTTCGGGTCCAGGTCTGCCGAAGTGTCGACTTAAGATGGTTTTTAAAGTTCTTCTCGATTGTGGATAGGAGGAGTTTGAGAAGGTCTTTTAACGTCTCCTTCCATTTGAAGGTTTGAGTAAGATACTCCGGTGGTAGTGGGATTATGGTTTTGGACTGTTTCTATGATGTTTTTTTCTTCTGATATCCGGTTATAGTGACTACTTGTATCTACGTTTTTAGGAGTTGTTTTAAGATCGTTAGTCTTGGTTGTTGTGTAATTTTTCTAGTATGTGGTACTGGTTCACCCGAAATAGGGTCCCTACTTTCCTAAGAAGTTATAGGCGTTTAGTTAGTTACATTAAGTGGTGTAATTGTTTAACTTTTTATTTTTGGTATACTAATAGAGTTATCTACGTCTCTTCCGGAAACTGTTTTAAGTTGTAGGTAAATACTATTTTTGAGAGGTCTTTCGTCCTTATCTTCCTTGTATGGAGTTGTATTATTTTCGATATATACTGTTTGGGTGTCGTTTGTAATAGGAGTTACCACTTTTTAACTTTCGTAAATGGGATTTCAGTCCTTGTTCTGTTCCCACGGGTGAAAGTGACGATGATAAGTTGTATCAAGACCTACAAAACTGGTGTCGTTAGTCTCGTCTTTTTCTTTATTTTCCTTAGGTTTAACCTTTTCTTTTTTGAAAGTGACAAACGTCTACTGTACTAGGAAATGTATTTTTTGGGATTTCTGAGGTCATCTTTTAATCGAGGTCGTCTCGATTAGTTACTTATATCATTTCCACGTCATATGTTTTAGTTGTGTGTCTTTAGGGAAAGTAAGAATATGTGATTATTACTCTTTCATCTTTTTCTTTAATTCCTTTGTTAAGGTAAGTGGTAACGTTGCTTTTCTTATTTTGTGAACCCTTATATTGATGGATTTCTTTGATTTCTGGATATATATCTTTTGATGTTTTGTGACTACTTTCTTTAGTTTCTCCTGTGATTATCTACCTCTTTATATGCTACAAGTACCTAACCTTCTTAGTTATATCACTTTTACTCTTATGATGGGTTTCGTTAAATGTTTAAGTTACGTTAGGGATAGTACGATCGTCGGTATAAAAAGTGTCTTGATCTTGTTTATTAAAGTTCTAAACATACCTTTATGTTTTTTGGAGCTTATCGGTTTCGTTAGAACTCTTTCTTCTTACCTTGACCTCCTTAGTTGAACGGACTGAAGTCCGAGATGACGTTTCGGTGTCAGTAGTTTTGTTATACCATGACCGTGTTTCTGCCTGTATATCTAGTTACCTTGTTTTATCTTTCGGGTCTCTATTTAGGTGTGAGTATACCTGTGGAATAGAAACTGTTTCCTCCGTTCTTATATGTTACCTCATTTCTGTTAGAGAAATTGTTCACCACAACCCTTTTGACCAGTTGGTGAACATTTCCTTACTTTGATCTAGTGAAAGATTGTGGTGTGTGTTTTTATTTGAGTTTTACCTAATTTCTCGATTTACATTCTGGTCATTGATATTTTGAGGATCTCTTCTTATATCCGTTTTGAGAGAGATTGTCTTCAGTGTCGTCCTAGGAGATACTAGGTGGAGGGTCTTAAGACCTTTATTTTCGTTTTTATTTGTTTACCCTAGATTAATTTTAATTTTCGAAGACGTGTTGTTTCCTTTTATATTCGTTCCACTTTTCTGTCGGAAGACTTACCCTCTTTTATTATCGTTTACTTCGTTGACTGTTTGTTGATTAGAGTTTTTATATGTTCGTTGAAGACGTCGAGTTAAGGTCTTTTTATTTGCTGGGTTAGTTTTTTACCCGGTTTCTTGATTTATCTGTAAAGAGGTTTCTTCTGTATGCCTACCGATTGTTTGCGTACTTTTCTACGAGTTGTAGTGAGTAATAATCTCTTTACGTTTAATTTTGGTGTTACTCCATGGTGAAGTGTGGTCAGTCTTACCGACGCTAGGTTTTTAGACTTTCGTTATTTACGACCTCTCTCACACGTCTTTTCCCTTGGGAGGATGTGACAACCACCCTTACGTTTGATCATGTCGGTGATACCTCTTGTCACACCTCTAAGGGATTTTTTAACGTTTATCTTGATGGAATACTGGGTCGTTAGGGTGACGACCCGTATGTGTGGCTCCTTTGGTCTTAACTTTCTCTGTGTACATGGGGTTACAAGTAGCGTCGTGACAAATATTATCGGTCCTGTACCTTCGTTGGATCTACAGGTAGTCGTCTACTTACCCATTCTTTCGACACCATGTATATGTGTTACCTCATAATGAGTCGGCAATTTTTCTTAAGTAAACTTAGTCAAGACTACTCTACCTACTTTGACTTCGACTAATATGTCTCACTTCATTCGGTTTTTCTTTTTGTGGTTATGTCATATGATTGTGTATATATACCTTAAATCTTTCTACCGTTACTGCTGGGACATACGTTCTGTCGTTTTCTCTGTGTCGACACATATTGCCTGAAAACCTGAGTCTCCCTCTCCCTCTCCCACCCTACTAAACCCTCTTACCGTAACATTGTACATATGATAGTACATTCTTAGCTTAGTGGTCAGATACAGGCTTCGTCCTATGTCGTACGAACCCCGACCACGTGCCACTACTGGGTCTCTCTAAAACACCCCTCCCTCCACCCTCCCCCTAAGTACAAACCCTTGTGAACATGTGGGCACAACCTAAATACAGTTACATACCGTTTTGGTTATGTCATAATATTTCATTTTATTTCATTTTTAATTTTAAATTTTTTTAGGTTTTAAGTCATAATTTACATCTAATTTAAACAGTTTATTTATTTATTTATTTATTTATTTTATATAAATTTAAATTTTTTTTTAGTATCGTCGTGGGTTCCAATAGTTCCTAAAAGAGAATACAACACAAGATCTTCAGAACATCAAAACGTCAAATAAATATACAAATCCAGATGTCAGATAAAACTCTATTAAAAATACCATGTATACTCCATATAAACGTAATCTTTGTCTTTGTTTGAATTGGACGTAATCTTGGTCCAAAAGTTACGGTCATCAGACTAAGGTGTTTGATACGAGAATCGAAAAGATAGGATACATTACGTTATAGGGGGGGGGGGGGGGGTTTTTTTTTCCGTTCTTTTTTGTGTGTAGAATACACTAATAAGAAACAAACTCGTAGTTTATACATCTACAGTAGACTGACTGCTTCGTCCCATAAGTACACGAGTCAAAGGAACATGTCCACTGACAATGTGTGTTATAGTAGCTTCTAAAATCCTGGTTTTATAGTGAACGTTACTCAATAAAACGATACAGAAATGGTTAAACAAAATTTTCTGTACGGACTTTTAAAGTATAAGTTTCGACAGTAGGAAGGATTTGTTGAACTGTATAGATGTGATTTAAAAAGGTTACTGATTATCGAAGTAGATTACTGTTTTGCGTAGTGAAGTCAAGCCAACGAGTCAGTACACACTGAGAAACGTTGGGGCACCTGACGTCGTGTGGTCCGAAGGGACAGGTTGTGGTTGAGGGTTCTAACGAGTTTGAGTACAGGTAACTCGGTCACTACGGTAAGTTAGTAGGGTAGAAGACAGCAGGGGAAGAGGAAGACGGAGGTTAGTAAGGGTAGTAGTTCTAGAAAAGATCACTCAGTCAAAAAACGTAGTCCACCGGTTTCATAACCTCTAAGTCGAAGTCGTAGTCAAGACAGTTTACTTATAAATCCTGACTAAAGGAAATATTAATTGACCAAAATGGAGGAACGTCAGGTTCCCTGAGAGTTCTCAGAAGAAGTTGTGGTATCAAGTTTTCGTAGTTGATAAGCCACGAGTCGAAAGAAATACCAGGTTGAGAGTGTAGGTATGTTCTAATGACCTTTTCGGTATTAAAAATTCTCTACCTGGAAACAACCGTTTCATTACAGAGACAAAAAATTTTATGACAGATCCAATCAGTATTGAAAATAACGTTCCTCGTTCACTAAAAAAATTACAGTACCGACGTCCGTAATAGACGTCCTAAAACCTCAGGTTCTTTTATTTGAGAGAGTGACAAAGGTAACAAAGGGGTAGATAAACGGTACTTTACTACCCGGGCCTACAGTACTAGAATCAAAGGACTTACAACTCAAAATTCGGTTGAAACAGTGAGAGGAGAAAGTGAAAGTAGTTTTCCGGGAAATCAAGGGAAAACGAAAGACTGTAATCCCACTACAGTAGACGTACAGATTCTGATAAATATAAAAAAAGGTCGTTAGAACTAAAGTCAAAAACGAAGTAGGTCTGACCGGAAAAAGTACTACGTTATACGTATATTTAATTTATTCGTCCCAATGTTATATGTCGGAGTTACATGAGGAAGAGGTTTAACCTTGGTAAGGTAACAAGGTACAACTCAAGATTGACAACGAAGAACTGGACGTATGTCTAAAGATCCCCCGTCCATTTCACCAGACAATAACGGTAGAGAATGTCTTAAAAGGTGTCAAACAACACTAGGTGTGTTAGTTACCGAAATTGTATCATCTTCGTTAAATAAAAAAAATTAAGGACCTTAAGATAACGAAAAATATGCTAGTTTACCTACAACTGTTAAACTAAAGACTAAGGAGAGGGAAAAGTTTTAGGTCGAACTTGTAGACCTTAAAGAGTAAAGTGTATGACAACTTCGTTACGAATCTCTTAAAAGTCGTAATCAAATGAACGTACACTTTACTCACGTCAAACTCCATCAAACTTGTAAGAAACCGTAACGGAAAGAAACCTTAACCCGACTTTTGACTGGAAAAGGTTAAGACCCTGGTGACGACCCAAAAGGTTGAAACGACCGTATAACTCACGTCGTGTGATTGTCGTAATCAACAGTTTCACCTTAAAGTAGTGGAGGTAAGAGACACAAACATCACTACGAAGGATTCCGGGTCAACTGAAACATGAGGTCCTACAGATCCACTCACTAGTGTTGTGGTACCAATAGACCCAGTAATTATAGCAAAAACATATCAAGGAGACACATAAGAACGGTAGACAAGAATTATAGTAGACGAAGATAATTTAGGTATGGAAAATACAGGAGTTAATACGGGTGGAAACATACTTTATAAGGAGACCATAGAGAGTAAAAGACCCTTTCTAGAGAACAAAAGGGGTAAGATAACAGGTTTTTTTGTATGTATGTTAGTTTCCCTTAATATAAATGACTGTTCGGTCATCATTTCATGTAAAATTATTTGTCAGGATAACGAAATCTTCTAGATAAATTACACGACTAATAACATAAAATAAAATAACTAATAAATAAACCTACATAGTCCAGAAGTGACTTCGTGTGTCCTAGAAGTAACACGATACTCTCTAGAAAATAATGTCATCTGTGTGAGTGATCAATCCCGTACACCCAGGTCATAAACACCACACACCCGAATCAACAGGGAGTCGTACATCCTAGAATCAAGGAGAAACAACAACAAGTCAACGAGTCAGTACAGACTTAGGAACACTAGGGTACCTGACGTCGTGGGGTTTGGAGGGACAGGGAATGGTAGAAGACTTCAAACGGATTTAAGTACAGGTACCGTAGTTACTACGGTAGGTCGGTAGAGTAGGAAACTACTGGAGAAAAGGAAGACAAGAGTTAGAAAGTTTCGTAGTCCCTGTAAAGGTCAATCAGGCGACAAGCGTAGTCCACTGGTCTTATGACCTCGAAGTCGAAGTCGTAGTCAGGGAGGTCACTTATAAGTCCCCAATAAAGGGAATTCTAATTAACCAAACTTCAGGAACGACAGGTTCCCTGAAAGTCCTCAGAAAGGGTCGTGGTGTCAAGTTTCCGTAGTTAAAAAACTACGAGACGGAAGAAATACCGGGTCGAGAGTTTTGGTTTGCACTGTCAACCCTTCTTGTATCGGAACTGACAAAGGAGATGGTCCCTAGTTTGAGTGCAGGGGACGTAACATTCCACCTAAGAATTGGTGACATGATGGTCTCCTCAAGTTTTACTGATAAAAACAAATCTAATTTGAAACTTTAATCTGTTATGTTAAGAAGGTTGCAAAATAGTTAATTTTTTTATTACATTAAAGTATATATATATTTATGTATAAATTTTTGTTTAACGGTCAAAGATGTTTTCTGATAAAAAATAAAACTAATCGTAATTATAGTATAAATTAGATGTCCAGTTAGACACCTTTTGACTGTATGGTTATCTCCGTAAAGTTAAGTGTTTTATTGTAGTATTCAAAATTTATCGAGAATCGTTACAGAAGACTAAAAATAAAATCTCCAAATCGTATAGAAAACTATTTATGTCAGATTCTTAAAACCACAAGATATACCACAAACTTAGCGTAAAAAGGGGTTTTAAAAACGACTAGGATGTCTTCCTATTAAACTGGGAGATCCTTCGAAGGTCTTTTGGTCAGAAACCCAAGTCCACACCTCCGCCACCACCACCATTCGAACGTTTCCACTTTGAATTTCCTTAACTGTCTTCCCGTGGTGGTCCTCACCTCTGACACCGATGAAACGACTATTATATATCTTTATGTTACCTTAAAATATATAACTAGAACAAAGGACGGATATCATTAATAAATAAAATGAGTGATTTCCAATAGGAACGTCTAAAAATTTTCAAAAAGATTTATGTAATAGTACAGTGGATGTTTATTTATAAAAAAAAAAAAGAGAGGTTGATACGAGAAAAAAAATTTGAATAAAAATAATGGATAACATCTCCAGTCCTGGAGGTCACTTTACCGTTTATCTCTACTCCTTTCTGTGAGAACGAAACAACACTTAGAAACCCTATTTCAAATCATAAAATACTAAGTCAAGTCCAGTCAGCAAGTCAACAAACGCTGGGGTACCTGTCGTCGTTTTGTCCGGAGGAGCAGGTAGTGGTTAAGGACCTTAAATGGGTTTGAGTACAGGTAACTCAGCCACTACGGTAGGTTGGTAGAATAAGAGACAACAGGGGAAAGTCTTATTACAATTAATCTCCTACTAAATAACAATAAAAACAACAAATTAGTGATTCGGCACAGATCGAGAAAACGTCAAAGTACCTTACATCGGACGGTCCCGAAAGACGGGTCACCCTAAGGGGTCCGTTATTATCATATCTTCCAACAGTAAAAAAAGAGATCACATAGAAAGGTTGGGTCTATAACATGTGTAGAGAACGTGAACTTCCACCTAAGAAATGGTGACTCGGGTAGTCCCTTTGGGTCTCTTACTAAATCTTGAGGAAGCACTCTACGTTATTGAATAGAAGATATTTAATTAACAATATTAAAAAAAGTACTTATATATAACAAAATTATAAAATAACACCATCACGAATACTACCACCACATACACACTTACGAATGGAGATGTCTCTACTAGTATAACAATCTTGTCCCACTATCGATCTATACTTGTTTCTTCTCCTGTGTCTGGTCCATCGTCCTTTTATGTGTAAAACACTTATTGTTCCCAGGAATCAGTCTGTAATTTTTCGCATTCGGAGATCCCACTGTCCTTTATTACGTATGGTACATAGAACATCGTTATCCCCAGGACTTCGTCTAGTTTTTGTTTTGTTTTGTTTTTTCATTCTTTTTCGTCCTAAGAGGTCACAAGTTTACATTGTAGAAAGAGTTATACGGGAGTAATGTCATTTTAATCGGAACGTTTTGTCTTCATGGGTGGTACGTGGTTACGTTACTGTGAAGGTTATTTCACATTTATAGGGAAGAGGAAAGTCCTTCGACTTAGATTCTACTTTTGGTCCTGTATACTGGAGTTTGGGGAGGAAGGAGTTACTGATAAGACGGTTAGTAAAAGTGTGATTTGTATTGGTCGAATGGTTCTCCTTGAGTCCCGTTGACGAGTGGACTCGAACAGTTTAGAGGGAGGACTCTTTTATGACAGTTTATGTAAAAAGAGAACAGGAGGTACAAAATAAAGACTTATGAAAGACGTTACTCTGTTCTTGGATGAGAGGTCATTATAGTAACCACTCGGTTGGTCCTCTTAAGGTCATTCGGAGTCGGAGAGTTGGAACGAACATGAACTCTCCACAACGGACTGAAGGACGATGATAAGACAGAAAGAGAGAGAACGAAAGAAACAAGTAAAAAAAACTCGTATTAATGTGAGTTTTTGGTGATCTCTGAAAGGGGATCCTCTGAGGTTATACTCCCATTCACCCAGTACCTTGTCTGATCAATCTACGAACCAGACAAACGAGTGAAGTTCTGTTGAAGGCGAGTGGTAGAGATCCGTGTGTCAAATTACGTATGGTGGTGGAGGGGACACCGTTGCGAATGTCTGAATTATAACCAGGTGGACATAGACTGATAGGAACGGAGTAAAGGCGTTGGGACAGAGTGAGTATGAAAGAACAGAATGAGACGACCTTTACCACCTTTCCTTAAACAGTCCGTAAAAGGTTTGAATGGTGATCTAGAATGTACCAAGTAAAAACATATACACGTACTACAGTACAGTCCTTTTCAAAGGTCGGTGAGAGTGTCTATAGATCCCAGAGTTTGGTATCCTAGAAACAGGAACCAAACGAAATAAATGGTCAGTTAATTCACGATAGTCCAAGTTGAAACACCTTTGTTTTAAGAACTTATCTGTCATTAGATTTCATTTAACTAAAAAAAAATCTATTATCTCTCAAAACTGTGTTGAGGTGTGTCTTTAAGGTATCACTGGTCTCGGAGAAAAGTCTATGAGTGGTATAAAAATCTCTTTACCTTTACTCTGGATTTATCCAGGGCCTTGATATTTATATAGGTAATGTCTTATTACGAGGGATCTTGTGTCTCTAATTAGTAATAAGTATTTTAGATATCTCATTTAAACTTCTTATAGTGAGTAGGACCCATGTCACCTACGGTCCTATCCTGTGTCCAGTCTCCTAGGACCCCGGGAGTCTCAGCGGTAAATAGTCCCAACGATATGGGTCTGACCGGTTCCATCCGACCTGATCCACCACCACCCATCCACACTTCAGATCCAGAAACATAAAAATTAACGGATAAATTTAAAGATAGTAGATCTTACGTTGTTGAGGTTGAAGTTTACCACAAGGTTGTTCCTAAAGTCAAGTAGAGTGGACTTCTACTCCTGATATAGGTAACCTGTTCTGACGGATGAGGAAGAGGGTTAGAAGTCTAGGTGCTGACATTTGCTAGGACTCTGGGGATAGAGTTTGTCTATAGTTCCCCTAGACCTTGGGGGTCTCCGTTACGGGGACGAGTCCAATTTCGTAGGTATCTTATATCTGATAGTTTTAAAATTCCCGGGTTTGAGGAACTTCCTCTTACAATCTCGTCCGCCACTCGATTTATACTCGTCTCTTTACCCCACTTTGTACCCTACTTAATATCCTTTAACATATAGAACACTTAAGTCGTCAGGATCCCGTTTCTTTTTGTCTTTGGAGGTGTGACTGTCTTTTGGTATGAATATTATGTAGAACGTCGTTGACCCCAGGATCTTCGTCTGTTTCTTTCCATTCTTCTCCACTGTTAAAGGTAGTAGTGTTTCACGGAAATAACGTTACTTTACTCAGAACGTGTATTCTTTATGAGTAGTATCTGACTACGGTGTTGTGAAAGATATTTCTGTTTATATTTCCGTTTTTATAGTGAAGGGAAACTCTTCCACCTAGACCTTATTTTTAGTCCTTTATGTTAAAACTTGGGGTGGGAGGAGTTTCTTGACCAATTATCTTTTATTTTTCAACCAAGAAGCTTTTACGATGTTTCCCACACCTTTTTTTCCCTCGGAAAAACGTGACCACCACCCTTACATTAACTATGTCTGTGACACCTATTGGAAAACCTCCAAGGAGTTTTCCGATTTTTATCTTGATGACATACTAAGTCTTTAGGGTTATGACCCGTATATGGGACTATTTTGGTATTAAGTTTTTCTATGTACATGAGGTTACAAACAATGCCTTGATAAATGTTAACAGTCCTATACCTTTGTTGGATTTACAAATAGTTCTCTATTTACCTATTTCTTCTGTATCATGAATATTTGTTACCTTATAATGAGTCGGTACTTTCTTTACTTTAACCCAGTAAACATCACTACACCTACTTTGGTATCAGACAGTATAGTTCATTTCATTGTGTCTTTCTCTTTTTTATATATATAGTTACGTACGTATATATATATATATATAATATATATATATAATATGTATATATATATATATATTAGACCTTTTACCATAACTATTTGAATAAACATGTCGTCCTTGTCTCTATGTCTACATCTCTTACCTGAAAACCTGTGTCTCCCCTTTCTCCTCCCAACCTACCTAACTTTCTCATCGTTACTGTATATATGTGATGGTACACATTTTACTATTATCTATAGATCACCATCACCCTCCGGTGACATATCGTGTCCCTTGAGTCGAACCACGAAACACCACTGGATCACCACACCCCACCCTCCCTCCGAGTTCTCCCTCCCCTGCATACATATGTATTCCGACTAAGTGAAACAACATGTCTCTTTTTGATTGTGTGGTACCATTTTGTTAATGTGAGTTTTCTTTTCTTTTTCAACCAAGAAGTTTCTAACTACTTTGATTGTTTGGGAATAGATGTGACTATTTCTTTGTTGTTGTTGTTGTTGTTTGTCGACTAAGTAAGTTTACATTCACGGATTTTAATTCGAAGTCTAACGGTTCTGTTTGTAAAGTTTCTGGAGGTAAGATTTGTTTACATAAAGGTCAACGTACTGTGTCAATGATAATTCTGTTAGTCTATTCTTTGGTCCAACGGGGTGGGAAAAATCCTACGGGAACTATTGAAATCAATCACTGGTGGACTCACTGGTTTAAAAGGAAAGGAAACGAGATTAAGAGTGAGACAACAAAATTTAAGGATCCGTGGACCGGGATGTGATTACTTCCATCAGGGATCAGGTGAGAGGAAGGGAGAGAGCTGGACCTCTAAAGGGATACACAGGAAACCCGATTAGGAGGTCTTAGACACTTCTCATTCGGAACAAAAAAAGTTTCAAGGGATTACCTACAACGACTCCATGTAGTACTTTAGTATTATATTTGGTGTTTTCGACTAGACCTGTGTCTTTCCTGAGAGTAAACCCTCTATAGACAACTCCCCCTGGTGTCCACCCTACCCTGGTTTACCGAAGGAACCCGTAAATAACGACTATCGTAGTGACAGTTATCTGACTCTGGTTGTATTATGGATACACGTGTGTGTACACAGTTTTTATTCCTTATTTTAGCCACCTTACTTAAGACTTTAACGTCTACTTTTCTTCCTGATATTCCTATCTGACACGTGTTAACACACGGCTATTTAATCCGTCGGAAAAATCTTCTTTTCCTATCCAAAGATAACAGTATTCAATGGTGCTGAGTCAAGTTTTCCTGTACACACATACAATCAGTGAACCAGCACAGACTAAGAAACACTGGAGTACCTGGTATCGGGTTGTCCGAGGAGACAGGTACCTTAAGAGATCCGTTCTTATGACCTCACCCAACAGTAAAAGAAGGTGTAGTTCTCCTGTATCATTCAGACTTACTTAGATTTTGTTTATTTTTTATAACTTAATTATATATAAAAAATTAAGGTGTTCATTTTGAGATTGTAATCCACCGAAATGACCATTTAAGATGGTTCATAAATTTCTTGTTAATGTCGTCAGGAAGTTTTTGAGAAGGTCATTTATCTACTTCTTTATAAAGAATTGAAATAATTCTGTCCGAATGACCCTGTGGTTTTGCTCTGTCTGTAATGTGTGTGTGTTAGTAGGTATTATAGATAGCTGGGTAGTAGATAGATAGATAGATAGATAGATGAGTACATGGTGAGTAATAGAGAACTACAGTTTTTAAGAGTTTTATACGATGAAACCTTTTGTACTACGATATAGTTAATTACTAGGTACACTTTTTGTTACTTTACTGAGTACGACGACGACGACGACGACGACGACGATTCAGCGAAGTCAGCACAGGTTGAGACACGCTGGGGTATCTGTCGTCGGGTGGTCCGAGAGAGCAGGGACCCTAAGAAGTCCGTTCTTGTGGTCTCACCCAACGGTAAAGGAAGAGGTTACGTACTTCCACTTTTCTCTTTCACTTCAGCGAGTCAGTACAGACTGAGAAACGTTGGGGTACCTGACGTCGGATTCTCCGAGGCGGTGGGTACCCTAAAAGGTCCGTACTCATGACCTCACCCCACGGTAACGGAAGAGGACTTTACTGAGTATCAAGTGTAGTTTATGTCCTTAGTTAAAGTCCCTTAACTTCTAAATTTACACTTTTCATATTGTTATTATATCCCCTTATAGAAGGACTTAGACAACAATATATATATAATTTGTACTGTTTTTTAGTCTCGTATTTCCTTTAACAATTATCTGGTATGATATATTTTAATTAACTAGGAAAAGTTGTTTTCACTGAAGGGTCCACCGAGTCACCATTTCTTAGGTGGACGGTTACGTCCACTACGTTTTGTGTATCCAAAATAGGGACCCATCCCTTCTAAAGGATCTCTTTCTTTACCGTTGGGTGAAAACATAAGAACGGTCCTATTGGGGTACCTGTCTCCTCGGACCACCTGATGTAAGACACCCCAGTGTCTCAACCTGTACTGACTCTCTTTCTCGCACGTACGTACAAGTTGTTTTTGTGATGATTGTTCCAGTTTATATTTCGGTGTCACACGTTCTTATACAAACGTTGTTTTTAACTATTTGTATAAAATAGGTCTTATAAATTTCTTAAAAATCATTCACGTGTATAGTTGTTCCGGGATACACTCAAAAACCCAGTATCTACGTTTTTTATTTCTGTATGTACACCAGGTTTGGAACTTTCTCGAATTAATTTGGTCTTTCTATTTGGGTTGGTAAATAACGTAGTAAAATAAAAAAAGTAAAATATACAAAAATAATTAAAACACTAAGTGAAAAATTCGTTGAATTAACTCTACATTTAGTACATGACATTTTAAATAAGTTAATTTCACATGTTAAGTTATAAAAGTTCTATTAGTGTGTTAACCCGTTGATAGTGGTGTCAATCAAATTTATTGTAAAGGTACGAGGGGTTTTCTTCGGTGTACAGGTAAACGTCCGACAGTGAAGAGTGACAGGTGGGGAGGTTTGTATGGTCGAGAATCGTTGGTCACTAGAGAAAGACAGACTTGTCTAGTTCACAAAGTAAAAAAATTAGATAATTTGATTCCTCCCAAAATAATGTGACACGACAGTTATGTAAATAGATTTAAAAGGAGAACAGTTGTTTTCCAACAAGAACGTAAATAAATAAAAAATAAATAATAATAATAATAAAAATGAAATGTTATAACATAACCAAAACGGTATGTAGATGTACTTAGGTCGTGCCCACATGTGTACAAGGGTTAGGACTTGGGGGGAGGGAAGAGGGAGGGGTATGGTAGGGAGACCCAGTAGGGTCACGTAGTCGGGGTTCGTAGGACATAGGACGTAACTTGGACCTGACCGCTAAAGAAAGAATATACTAAAATATGTACAAAGTTACAGTAAGAGGTTTTAGTAGGGTGGGAGGGGGAGAGGGTGTCTCAGGTTTTATGACAAGATATGTACACACAGAGAAAACGACAGAGCGTATGTCCCAATAGGGATGTTAGAAAGATTTAAGGTATCTATACGTAATCACATGATATAACCACAAAAAGACCGAATGAAGTGAGACATATTAGCCGAGGTCAAAGTAGGTGGAGTAGTCTTGACTAAGTTTACATAATAAAAATTACCGACTCATTATGAGGTAACACGTATACATGGTGTAGTAAATTTTTACACAAATAATAAACATCTCTAATTCTCCTTAACCAACGAGTGGATTTGTGTTCTTAGAAACAAAAGAACTTTCCGAGAACAAACAGTTGTACACTTAGTAGTACAGTAAATGAGAAAGTGTTTTATGAATAACTCATGGAAAACATACAGACGTGACACAATCCTTAAACCCCATGTACTACTGATTTTCCGTGAAGTTAGTAAAAGGATATTCTGAGTTGTAACGTATTCGTGTACTTACGTACGTACGGATTTCTATACGAATTTTAATTTTTATTACAAGATATTCTTTTTATTTTGTGATAGTACGTAAAAAATTGTTTGAAAAGTTAACCGTGAAAACCTAAGGGTAAGAAGACAATTAGATATAGAAGGGGAAAGAATCAATTAGGAACTTAAATCTATCCTACAATGGGATTGGTGTCCGAAGTTGTCTTAACTGTGATAGAGTTTAGACTTCCATTTTAGGAGTATTTATATTAAATTATTTATGTTAGTAAAATTAGGGTAAGAGAAGAGTTACTTACTATATATGTCCCGAAGAGTTGTAATAAGACAAGTAATTCTACTAATGTCTTTAAAGGTTCAAATAAATAACTGAAACCTCTTTATAGAAACAAACAACCAATCAAACTAATCAGAGAAGACAAACATTTTTCTAATTGTATTTTTTATGGAGAAAGGAAAACAATTGAAAAACAGAGACCTTTTGAGAGTTTTCACTCATTCAAAGACTACTCTATCAACCCCATCCTACCCCTTCTGTTTCCTTAACTCCTTTGTTGGTAACGCAAAGACCTGAATCGTTGAGACTATGTACGAATTCAGTCAAAGAAAGATTTCTTTATTACACAAAAGAAATTACAAATACAACTAAGACAACTAAAGAATGGTATAAAAGTTTATTTTCGTAGATATTACTATGTGCCAGTTTATCTTTATTTTTACCATAGTAAAATAATTTACTTTCATTAATAAGGAGGTGTTCATATTTGATAGTTCAATCAAAAACACCTTATTTTTAAATACCTTTCATAATGTTATTAAATCCCTTCTATTTAAATCTTCATTTTTTAATCTCACAACGATCTTTACTTTTTTCACCGTTTGTTTTGTTACAAAATAATAAAAAAAATTTATACTTGTAAACATTTTTTTTATTATCTATACATGAACTTTATGTAAATTAGACGGTCTATAAAATTAGTTAAGTCTTACGGTGGTATACTATATGTATTCTATATGTTGTAAAGTAATGAGTCTTTAAAGTGAGTAAAGGGAAATGTTGGTTATACAGTTAATTCTAGGGTTATCGATTCAGTCGTTTCGGTTTACTGACGGTTAATGTAATGACACAAATTTTTTCCTCCGAGTCCCTCGAGAAGAGTTACAAGAAACCATCGGATCTACCCTATCCTCAAGGTACCTATTACCTATGTACATATGTTTATGGTCTCAGTGAAACGACACGTGGACTTTTATAGTACTGAAACAATTAGACGATTAGGGGTTATATTGTATTTTTTTTTTTTTTTTTTTTTTTTTTCCACCCTTAAAATTTAGATTATAGTAATATTTATGGTTCACTTTTGTACCTACAGGTAAAGCACAATTAAAACTGATTCATGAGTCCACACACCTCTGTTGACGTGTTTGTTTGTATGTCACCTCTTTCTTATCCATCCGAACTTTATCTATCTGTGCACCTACCAAAGGTCAAACCAAGAGGGTACTTGTTTCGAAAATACTTATAAAAACTTGATCATAAAAACCGGTACTTAGTAAAACAAAACAAAACAAACAACAGAAACCAACATAATGTCCACATACAAATTAAAAAATTTATATTTACGTAAAATTAACCTCCGATTAATGAAATGTTATAACATAACCCAAACGGTATGTTGTTGTACTTAGACGGTGTCCACATGTACACAAGGGGTTGGACTTGGGGGGAAGGTGGAGAGAGGGGAATGGTAGGGAGACCCAGTAGGGTGACGTGGTCGGGGTTCGTAGGATATAGTACGTAGCTCGGACCTGACCACCAAGTAAAGTATATGCTATAATATGTACAAGGCTCGCACCAGGTGACCTCTTCCCTTACCGTTCGGTGAAGTCATAAGAACGGAACTCTTGGGGTACTTGTCATACTTTTCCGTTTTACTATCTTATGGTTTTCTCCTTGAGGAGTCGAGTAATCCACGGGTTATACGATGACCTCTAGTCACCTCTTCATTGAGGTCTTTCTTACTTCCCTACCTCGGTTTCGTTTGGGTTATGGGTCAAGACTTACACTGACCACTATCTTCGTTCTAGGTTACGACATTTCTCGTTATAACGTATCCTTGGACCTTACAGTCCAGGTACTTAGTTCCGTTTAACCTTCACCAGTTTGTTCTCTACCGTTCCCACTTGTAGCTGTAAGATCCTTAGTCACTTGTTTTTACCTGACCTTACCCACTTAAATTGAGTCTACTGGTAATGTAGATGATGACGCCCGTCCTTAGGGAGTCTTCTTTACCTTATCGGTCCACTTAAATTGAGTCTACTGGTAATGTAGATGATGACGCCCGTCCTTAGGGAGTCTTCTTTACCTTATCGGTAGTACCAGTTGTTTTCTCAAGTATTACGTCATGAACCTACGTTAGAGTTTTTACTGTCTTACTAGAGACAAGTAGAGGTTCCGTTTGGTAAGTTATAGTGTCAATAGGTTCAGATACGGGGTTGTTCATTACGACTTCTTTGACTTCAACTTGCCAAAATACTTCTAGATGTTCTGGAAAATCTTGATTGTGGGTTTTTTCTACAGGAAAAGTAATATCCCCTGACCTTGCGTTTTCATCCTTCAATTCTTTGTGCACCTAATTGTCCGTTTAAACCGGAACCTTACGTCTTACTTCGTCCCGTTTCTGATTATCTCAAAACGGTTCTTTTACGTGACCAGTATCGTTTATGAGGGAAGGTTGTTGTGTTCTCTTCTGAGATGTGTACCTGTAGTGGTCTACCAGTTGTGGTTTTAGTCTAACTAATATAAGAAAAGTCGGTTTCTATCCCTTCGAGATATGACAGTTGTTTTTGTTCTGTTCCTCTACTGACACCGAGTCTAGTACTTGAGGAATAACGGTTTTAGTTTGAATGTAACTTCTTTCATCCCTTTTGGCGATCTGGTAATTCCGTACTTGATTTAGTTTAGGGAATACAAATATGTCACCTTCAGTCTTTATCTAAATTCCCGGATCTAGACTATCTATCTCATGGACTACTTGATACCTTACTCCAAGCACTGTAACATGTCCTCTGTCCCTAGTTCTAATAGGGGTACCTTTTCTTTACGTTTTTTCGTTTTACCGACAGACCCCTCCCGAATGTTTATCGACACTTTTCTTCTCTCCAGTTTTCGTTTCCTCTTTTCCTTTCTATATTCGTAGACTTACATTTTAAAGTTTCTTATCGTTCTTCTCTATTCTTTCGGAAGAAGACACTAGTTACGTTTTTTATCTCCTTTTGTTGTCTTACCCTTTCTGATCTCTAGAGAAGTTCTTTTAATCTCTATGGTTCCCTTGCAAAGTACGTTTATACCCGAACTATTTCCTGTCTTTACTATACCTGGATTGTCTTCGTCTTCTATAATTCTTCTCCACCGTTCTTTTGTACCTTCATGATTTGTTTTTTCTAGAAGTGTTGGATTTATTAGTACTACTACACGAGTGATTAGATCTCGGTCTGTAGAACCTTTCACTTCAGTTCACCCGGAATCTTTCGTAGTGATGCTTGTTTCGATCACCTCCACTATCTTAAGGTCACCTCGACAAAGTTTAGGACTTTCAACTACGACACTTTCACGACGTGAGTTATACGGTCATTTAAACCTTTTGAGTCGTCACCGGTGTCCTGACCTTTTCCAGTCAAAAGTAAGGTTAGGGTTTCTTTCCGTTACGTCTCTTACGAGTTTGATGGCCTGTTAACGTGAGTAGAGTGTACGATCACTTCATGATGAGTTTTAAGAGGTCCGGTCCGAAGTCGTTATACACTTGACACGTGAGGGACTACAAGTTCTACCAAAATCTTTTCCGTCTCCTTGGTCTGTAGTTTAATGGTTGTAGACGACCTAGTACCTTTTTCGTTCTCTCAAGGTCTTTTTGAAGATAAAGACGAAATAACTGATACGGTTTCGGAAACTGACACACCTAGTGTTATTTGAGACCTTTTGAGACTTTCTCTACCTTTATGGTCTGGTGGATTGGAAGGAGAACTCTTTAGACATACGTCCAGTCCTTCGTTGTCAATCTTGACCTGTACCTTGTTGTCCGACCAAGGTTTATCCTTTTCTTCATGCAGTTCCGATATATAACAGTGGAACGAATAAATTGAATATACGTCTCACGTAGTACTCTTTGCGACCTACCCTTCTTTGTGTTCGACCTTAGTTCTGACGACCCTCTTTATAGTTATTGGAGTCTATACGTCTACTGTGATGAGTGTACTGTCTTTCACTTCTCCTTGATTTTTCGGAGAACTACTTTCACTTTGTCCTCTCAATTTTTCAACCGAATTTCAAGTTGTAAGTCATTTGCTTCTAGTACCGTAGATCAGGGTAGTGAAGTACCCTTTATCTACCTCTTTGTCACCTTTGTCACAGTCTGAAATAAAAAACCCGGGGTTTTGTGACGTCTACGACTGACGTCGGTACTTTAATTATCTGTGAATGAGGAACCTTCTTTTCAATACTGGTTGGATCTGTCATATTAGTTTTCGTCTCTGTAATGAAACGGTTTATTCCAGACAGATCAGTTCCGATACCAAAAGGGACACCAGTGCATACCTACACTCTCAACCTGACACTTCTTCCGACTCGCGACTTCTTAACTACGAAAACTTGACGCCACAACCTCTTCTGAGAACTCTCAGGGAACCTGACGTTCCTCTAGGTTGGTCAGGTAAGACTTCCTTTAGTTGGGACCCTAATGAAACCTTCCTTACTACGATCTCTACTTCGAGGTCATGAAACCAGTGGAGTACGCTTCACAACTGAGTAACCTTTTCTGAGACTACGACCCTCCCTAACCCCCGTCCTCCTATTCCCCTACTGGCTTCTACTCTACCGACCTACCGTAGTGACTGAGCTACCTATACTCATACTCACTTGCGGCCCTCTACCACTACCTGTCCCTCCGGACCGCACGACACTAAGTACCCCAGTGGTTCTGAGTCTGTGCTGACTCTCTGACTTGACTTGACTTGGCTTCTAATTTCTATACAATATAGAAAAACATGCGAGTATCAGTAGGATTGTAGGTACGTCATAGGTTCAGAAAGCAAGAAACAAGTTAAGACAAAAAGTAAGATAACAACAATTTCATAAAGTATTTACGGTTAATTCAATTGGCCAAGTTTTAAAACGAATTCAGAAGATTTAGGAATGGTTCAAAGACAGATTAAGGACATAGTCAACGTATCTCTTCTCACGATTTTAAAGATTTATATTAAAGATTTATAAAGAAAGGTATCAAAACAGATTAACTTCGAAACAACATTTTACACATATGTGAATCTTGAAAGTGTAGAAGAACTACTTAACATTAGAAATAATATTTTTCAATTATCACAAGATCGAAAGTCCTTTACAGAGAAATTTTAGAGGAAAAAATAAACTTGTATGGTGAAGTGTAAAGGAACATAATAAGAATTTTATAGAAAAAGGTAGAAGAATCTAAATAGATATGTAAATCTCACATAATTTCATATAGACAAAATTTATCTTATACAAACTTGGAACAAAAAAATAAGTTAGACTGTCAAAGACGGAAAATTTTTTATTAGTTTAGTATAAATGATCTAAATAACTATTATCATCTAAATTAAGGTAGAGTGCAAAAGATTAAAGGGGTATACAACAAAACGTAAAACAAGTATGATGGTAAAACTATGATTTGTCAAAAGAAAAGAAAAAGATAAAAAGAACGACTAAATAATTTTTTTTTTTTAATGGAAGTGACGATAAGAGTAAAAATTGATACATATATACATTCAAAAACTAATAACACTATTCTGGTATTCTTTGAAAGATTATAGTGACGAGAAGTAAAGAAACATTTCAAACGTATAAACAAATCGAATTTTTTTAATGTCGTAAAAGAACATTACCTTTAGACGAGAACTGTTTAAGTGAGTAAGATTAAATACTCAGTGTATAAAGTAAGTAAGAACTTCCTATAACAAAATCCTTCTTCAAAGATCCAACAACCAAACCACCAAAAGGTCAAGTGTCTAGAAACGAAGTGACACAAGTAAGATTCAAAGTAAAAACATAAAAAGGTTTAATATCGTAGAGGTAAACTAAGAATATTTAAGACAGAGAGATCGTTTTAAGTAATAAAAATTTCCATATAAAGAATTTTAAAATCGGTGTCATCAAAATTAAAAACAGTTTTTAGACCTAATGGATGTTATCTAAACAAAGAGAACATTATAAAATACTAAGGTTGTCAACCAAATTTCAAGACTACAAATCATTAAATAAAAATTTTATACATTCTGAAACACATATTATTTAATATTTTTACGAAACCTATTTCAGTGAAAGGAAATCTTTTCTAAATTAAGTTAATAGTCCTTCAATTTTGTCATACTCTTCTAATGAAACTCCGATAATCATTAAAAAGGAAATGAATATACCGTGGAAAGTAATGGACTCTGTAGAGTTTAATTTTGAACTTCATAAATGACGTCGGGAACGATGAACTTTTCGAACTCTATTTTACCAACAGAAGAGTCGTGATATACGACTTTATATACGAATACAATATAGACTTATCGTTCACGTAAGATGAACAAAAGAGTATCCGACCAGGGAAATACACATTGCATAGTAAACGGTATACGGAGTCGTTTTTTAAATGACTTCTTACAACCCAAGTAAAGAGTCACCGGAAAAAAGGGGGGTCCTAAGAAGAAAGACCTTAAAAACGACAGAAGTTTTTAAGTTTGAGGTCAAAAAAGTGGGGTTCAGGTGACTTTCACATCTTTTATAATACGACTAAAAAAAGAAAAGGGACAATGTAGAGAAACAAGGATCCACACTTGGTCGTTTATGAGACTCCTGTTTCTCTAAGTCTCTTCAAACGGAACCTACTTATATGATGGGAATAACTGTTCTAGAAACGGGGAATTCAAGACTGACGAGAACTTCACATAAACTTCAAAAGTTTGTAACAAAATAAAAAAAAAAGGGTTTAAAATATCTACAAGAAACACCTCTCTAGTTTGATTCGTGATCACTCCCTCAAGATGTATGTATACCGGTAGATACCTCATGATCGATATCCCCATATGTGTTAGTTATGTAAGAAAATATAACTTATTTATTTTTCGTATAAAATGATGATTTTACTTGATCGTTTTGATCGATATAAGGGTGTACAAAATAACGACGTTTATGTATAAAAATTTTATATCGGAATAAAGGTATTACGATTTAAATAGATTAAAAAAAGACGTATCGATTAATCTTTCTCTTTTTTTTTTTTTTCTTATATAGGTAGATCAGGGTCTAAGGTTCCTCGTTTGTTTCTGAAAGATGTCATCAATTAAGTTATTGGATAAAATATGAGAATTAACAACAAATTTTTTGCTGAGGTTCTCTATTAATACAGAGACGTAAGATAAATGTGGAAAAGTTTCTTTTGTAC
Source organism: Capra ibex (assembly GCA_006410555.1). NCBI lineage: Eukaryota > Metazoa > Chordata > Mammalia > Artiodactyla > Bovidae > Capra > Capra ibex. Next base: position 69,397,036 of record SJYO01049755.1, read on the forward strand.
GTTCATCAAGTGACAAATGATAAACTTCTCAGAATTTCGTAAGAAGTCATGTATGAATAATTAATCCAGATACCTTATAAAAAGAAATAAATTTTGTCTTTATTTATATATAAGGATATAAAGAATTAAAGACTTTTCTAATAAAGTAGTCAGAAGTATATGTTACTTATTTTCTTTAAATCTTTAAACTTTTTAGAGAATTTTTAATTCTTAAATTTAACAACCGGAAAATGTATTCCACGGTTATAAAAAAAAGAATAAAATAAAAGGAAAAATATAAATAACTATTAATATAAATGATTAAAAGAAAAAATTGATATAACAACGAATCAGTAATTCGACACAGGTTTAGAAAGCGTTGGGGTACTTGACATCAGGAAGTCCGAGGAGCCAGGTACTCTCCCTTCGTTATACCTTAGAACGAGTACTTGATACCTTTTTATTTTTAATAAAAGTTATTGTAACAAATTTTGACAATACATCACTAATAGAACGTCAGTATCGTTTTTCTGGTTTTTTTTTTTTTTTTTTCTTCTTTTTTCCTCTTTCATTCGTAGATCTATCTTTCTTTACAAGATGAGACCGATCTTTCGGTATAGATGAGGACTACTAAACCCGAACCAAAGGTTTTGTATACTCTTTGTCTTCTGTTCCAAGTTTTACACAGGATGTCCTTTAAAGTTTCTTATGTGAGTTAATTACGTTTTAATGTTTTTTACTATTAAGAATTCTCATTTGATCTTTATGTACGTAAGGAGGTTGTCTGTCGTTTCTGTAGATGAAATAAATCTATTCTGTAAAAAACAGAACAGATTTTTAGTGTCTTTTTAAATAGACCCGTCTTAAATATGTCAAATATTTTACAGTAAAAAGGTACTCTAGATAAACAAGATATTTAAATAACTTCTACCTTAATATTTATATAAAAGAAAATTTCCATGTAAGATTTTTATAAAAGTACTTTGTGAAAGTTGATTACGAAACGACATACAGATAATAATAACGAACAAGGAGTGAGGTCCTCTCCCGAAGAGTCCCCCGAGTCACTACTTCTTAGGTGGACGGTCACGTCCTCTACGTTCTCTGGACCCGACTAGGTACCCAGTCCTTCTAGGGTGATGTCATCCTCGTCCTTTACTGTTGGATGAGTCATAAGGACGGACCCTTTAAAGTATCTGTTTCTTGGGACCGTCCGAATATCAGGTACTCCAGGGTGTATTGACTTGTACGTGTGAGGTCCCTTTCTAATTATAAACGTAAAAGTCCTCACTTTTCTCAGACTACGACCCTCCTACCCCCGTCCCCCTTTTCTCCTACTGTCTCCTACTCTACCGACCTACTGTAGTGGCTGAGTTACCTGAACTCAGACTCACTTGAGGCCCTCAACCACTACCTGTCCCTCCGGACCGCACGACACTAAGTACCCCAGCGTTTCTCAACCTGTGCTAACTGACTGACTTGACTTGACTTGACTTGACCTCACTACGACTAAAAGAAAAAATCAATTGTAAATTAGATGGTCTTATGTATGACTCTAAACCGTATTTTTCCCCCACTAGAAGTGAAAAAGGTTTAATTAAAAAATAACCTAGTAAAATAGACATCTACCATAATTTTAATATGAACACCTATTCAATTTCTTTTAATGGATCGTTTATAAATCTCAACCTAGTAAAATAGACATCTACCATAATTTTAATATGAACACCTATTCAATTTCTTTTAATGGATCGTTTATAAATCTCAAAATAAATTACTCAAGATAGGTAACCACAATATAAATAAGTCTCGATACACAAACTAGAATACCCACTAAATTATCAAACATTGATCTGAAAGTCAAGTCAAGTCAAGTCAGCGAGTCATCACAGGTTGAGAAACGCTGGGGTACTTAGCGTCGTGCGGTCCGGAGGGACAGGCAGTGGTTGATGGCCTCAAGTGAGTCTGAGTACAGGTAACTCAGTTTCTTTAGGGTCCCGACTAGAGGGAGTCTTACCTGACCAACGTAGAGGAACGTCGGGTTCCATGAGAGTTCTCAGAAGAGGTTGTGATGTCAAGTTTTCGTAGTTAAGAAGCCGAGAGTCGAAAGAAGTGTCAGGTTGAGAGTGTAGGTATGTACTGGTGACCTTTTTGGCATCGGAACTGATCTTCCTGGAAACAACCGTTTCATTACAGAGACGAAAATTTATACGATAGATCCAACCAGTGTTGAAAAGAGGGTTCCTCATTCTAGATAGACATGAAACCGGAGGAGAGGCTGTTGTAATATCCTCTATCATTAAGGGTCAGATCGATTTTTTTTTTTTTTTTTATCGTATCCGAAGTAATCCGGAAACATTATACAAACACGTCGATAGAAATCCAAGAAGAGCTCCCCATTAAGTTAGGTTCGAAGTTCCCGACGAAAAAAGTTAACGAGTACATTGTTTCCTCCTGTAACATAGACTCGAAGGTAGTTTAGTTTAACGGTGTATTACCAATTGTAAAACTTTCATTAAACCAAAACCCCTCACGGTCGAGTTCTTAATATTAACCGTACTAGAACCCGGTGTAGTACTTTGGCATAATACATAACTTCTATAAAAGGACCAAGTTCTTCTCGAAAATAGTTTTAAACAGTTAGTTTTCCTTATTTTAAAAGTTATCTGTTACATTATCATAAATCTTCAAGAAATCATTTTTCACTTACTCACACCGTGTATCAATATCGGAAAAAGTAAACAACGTACACTCTTTTTAGTTACAGAAGTATAACTCCATAATCGACAGGAACTCATAATTGTAAAGAATTGTGTCCTTTCCGTTTTTATAGTAGCCGGAGTCTTTGAACTCTAACGTTTCAGTCATTTAGTCTTTCGGAAGTAGTACTTCCGCTTACTCACCTAGTAGACAAAAGTATTTATACTCACACATAATCCCCGAATAGTAACAGTAGTTTTTTTCATAATAACCGAAATCATAGTTTCTCTCGTAGTCTTCTTGGTAGTAGTCTAAGTAGAACAGGAACTTATCTCCCCTGGAAACCAAAACACAGGTAATTTTCTCCTCTTCCTCACGAGCCCTGGCGGTCTCGTTCCCACCACCCTTTCAAGACTTTGTAAAATAGAACGAGTTTAACCCAGAAAATATTTCAGAATAGTAGATTAAGTATAAACATATTGCTCACAAGCGAACAACTGATTATAGTCCCCACTATCTTAACGGAACTTTATCGTTTTGATACCTAAAATTACTCTCGGGTGTCCCGGTCTTTAGATAACCTTATTAAAAAGGGGTAGAACACCGAACAAGTTGTAAAATAAAATATTGGACCAAGGTTTAAAAATTTAACTTAGACAGAAGTAATCCCTTGGCCTCTAATATAAGCTGGTGACAAACCTCTGTTCGAACATAGATAACTATACTTTGGTTCTCAGCAACTTGAAATTTATTTACTACTTCATTTAATCTTTTCACCACCCCGAAAGGTCGGTAAACAGGGTATTTGGGCGGGAATGACCGGAGACAGGATTGTTAGTGAGACAGACGAACGGTTTCCGCAAGTGGTCCAGGGACAAGTTGTCGGTTAACAGTGCCAGAAGCATCTGGCCTTGGACCCCTGACCTCAGCTGTTCTTCTTCCTACGTCCCCCTGGTTCAGAACTCGCTTTTTTCCCACGAAATAAACGTCTTTACGTACGAAGTTATTTTACGTATAGAAGTTATTTTACTAATGAGTCGGTAATTTTTCTTACTTTAAGGTGGTCAACGTTGTTTTACCCATCAGAATTTGCCAGTGACTTTCCTCAGTGACTTCCCTTAGTTTCGTCCACGAGAAAGGGTACTAGAGTCAGGACTCTTCACGTACGTCGAGACGAACAAGGACAAAAGGTCCTTGACTATTCCTTGTTTCTCGGGAATCTTTACCGTGTGCTTCCTTCTTTTGTTTTATAACCTAGGGAATTTCAACTTGCAGGAGACTGTCTAATCAAAATAGAAGGGCATGAAAAGACACACAGTCTCAACAAGTTATCGACAGAAATATGACTTGACTTTTATTTATGTAAAATCGTTATTAGATAATTTTGTAACGGTAAGACACCGATTTAACGATATTAAGGACCTGTTGGTCTACTACAATAATATCTTGATTTTACTCACTATGGACTCTTAACTGGTCCAAATAGAGGAACTAGAAAGTAAGTATTAAACTGAATTACGTTAAAGTCACTATCATTGAATGTCTTTTATATTGATTCCCTATCTTTATTTATACGATGGGTCTAACACCCTCATATTCATATCATCTATTTCTAAACTTCTAAATTGAATGATAACAGTTATCATAATAAAAGTAATTTTGAATTTGTTTATATGAACAAAAAGAGAATATAATAACTGCTTACTTATTTATGAATACATGATTAAAATAGACGTTGCACCTTGAGAGATCAGTTAATAACAAAAATACATAGTGATTTATAAAAGGTTAAGATAAAACATCATACGATGGTGTTTTGGACTTTGAAGTTTGAGTCAAACCTGGATAATTTATCTAGGTGTCTACAAATTGTTATCTCAAATAAAAATACGTATAAGTGGTTTAAAACTTTATTACTCCTTTTACCTGTCATGTAATGGTTTTTTACTCTCTTAATAGACTTTCAAAGTATGAATCATTAGCCAAAGATTAACTGTATAGGAATTAAAGTTAATATTCAATAGAATAGAAGGTCATGAATTAATCAAGGTATTCTTATACCTTTCTATCATAAAGGGAGGACGTTCGTCTGATGTGTAGTTACCTTTTCTACATTCTACCCCCCTTATACTCCTAAATATTAATTTTTATTCCTAAACAAAGACACCTTTAGTTGAGCAATGATTCATACTTGGAAAACCTAGTAAAAAACTCTCAACCTGATATTTCTTTCGACTAGTGACTTCTTAACTAAGAAAACATGACAGTACAACCTCTTCTAAGAACTCTCAGAGAACCTGACGTTCCTCTAAGTTGGTCAGTTAGTCTTTCCTTTAGTCAAGATTTATAAGTAACCTTCCTGACTACAACTTCGACTTCGAGGTTATGAAACCGGTGGATTACAATTCTTGACTGAGTAACCTTTTCTAGGACTACGACCCTTTATAACTTCCGTACTCTTCCTCTACTGTCTCCCACTCTACCAACCTACTACAGTGGCTGAGTTTTCTGTACTTAAACTCGTTCGAGGTCCTCAACCACTACCTGACCTTTCGGACCGTACGACGTCGGGTACCCTAACATTTCTCAACCTGTGTTGACTCACTGACTTGACTTGACTTCTAAAACAATACATTAGAATTTGTATATAAAATTATACTCTCTTATTTAGACTATATTAGACTATATAAACTTGAAGATATAAAAATTTATCTTAGATAGAAAGTATCTTCAAAATTTAAGTATTGTTTTAACTCCCCTTATGGTTTTAATAAGATATCGGGAACGAGGGTGTATACGTGTATGAGGGAGGTAGTTTTAGGACGCGATCTCACCATGGACACAAAATTAGTTAATTAATATTAGTTTTATTCGGATGTAACTATACAGTAATAGTGGGTTTAGGATCTAATGGAATCTCAAATGAACTTAAACACGTAGAATACAAGATACGAATCAGTAAGTCGGGACAGACTAAGAAACGTTGGGGTACTTGACATCGGACGGTTCGAGAAGAAGGTACCTCTAAGAGGTTCCATTCTTATAACCTCACCCGAAGGTACGAGACGAGGTCCCCTAGAAGGGTTAGGACCCTAGTTTGGGTCCAGAACACGTAACGTTCACATAAGAAATGGTTACTCGATGGTACCTTCGGAGACATGTAGAATACCCAAAACTATTATTACCATACACAGGTAGAAATATCATGGTATGTATCCTCAAAGTGACAGGATTTTAAGGAGACACGAGACGAATACATATTGAATGAGGATAGGTTGGATAATGTTTTTGATTAGTAAAGTAAAACAGGTATCGAAACGGAAAAGGTCTTACAGTATATCAAACTAAGTGTATCATATATTGTAACAGTCTGAACGAAGAAAATGAATGATTATCTGTAAACACAAGGGAGGTACAGAAAAGAAGAAAAAAAAAAAAAATTTAAAATTTTAGAAATTAAGAATGTACGAAAGGGTTTGTACTTGGGGGGAGGGTGGAGGGAGGGGTGTTGTAGAGAGACCCAGTAGGGGTACGTGGTCGGGGTTCGTTCGACGTGGGATACAGTCTGTACCTGACCGCTAAGTTAAGAATGTACTGTCATATGGAGGTACAGAAAAGTACCGAACTATTGAGTAAAGAAGAAACATGATCTATTATAAAATAACAGACCGAGAAGATAATAATAAACAAGTAAATGGATAACTTTCTGTAGTATTAACGAAGATCCGACACCGTTAATACGTATTCCTATAATATTTATAAGAACACGTCCTAATACACCTCTGTATGTAAAAGTCAAGGAAACACATTTGTAGTTTTTACCCGTTATCAACATAGTATACTATTCTCATATAAATCAAAACATTCTTTGGAGGTTTGACAGAAGACTTCACTAACACGGTAAAAAGTGAGAGTGGTCCTTACTTCTGTCAAAGACAACGAGGTGTAAGAGTAATGGTAAACCAAACAGTCACAAGGTCTTAAACCGGTGATTACCAGACATCACAATAAAACGACAAAATTAAACTTAATAGGATTACCTTATCCTACATCTTGTAGAAAGATTTACCAATACACCGTGGATATATAGAAAAAACCACTCTACATAGAAGTCTAACAACCGGATCAAAAATTACTCCTATAAACAAAAGAATAAAAGTCAAAATTCTGTAAAAACGGATAAAACCTATTATTAATAAACAGTGTATAGAAAACGTTTATAAAAGGTGGTCAAACACTAAACATAAGAGTAAGTGAACTGTAACAGAAAGAGTCTCAGTTTCGAAATTTAAAATTACCTTAGGTCCAATAGGTAATAAAGAAAATACTACAGAAACCACAATATAACTAGTATATAAATATACATTAAGTGTATATACTTTCGTTTCAGTGAGTCAGCAAAGACTGAAAAACACTGGTGTACCTTAAGAGGTCAGGTTTTATGACCTCACCCAACGACAAGGGAAGGGGTCCTCTAGAAGGGTTCGGTCCTAACTTGGGTCCAGAGGGTGTAGCGTCCGTCTAAGAAATGGTCGACTCGGTGTCTCTTCTAGTTCTTATGATCTCACCCATCGGATAGGGAAGAGGTCACCTAGTAGGGAAGGGTCCTTAACTGGACCCCGGAGGACGTAATGTCCATCTAAGAAATGGTCGATTCGATGGGTATATAAAATGTAAATATTTTAGAGAAAATGTAAATACAAAATATCTTATAATTTCCGTGTTAATCTATATTTTGTATTAAATCCTACGTAATACTTATCTTCTTTGTTTATGAGTTTACACATATAATATATGTAATATACATTAAATGATATCTTGTGTTTTACACTATACATTACTTATCTTCATATCATTTTACTGCGTTTATATTTTTATGTATTTATATTCCTCTACATTTTAATTTATATAACAAATTTTATAGTTATATGATCGTTAATTGTATTTGTGACATTACATTAATTATTTATTAATTAAATATTCTGTATATTTTATAGATTGTTTCAAAGGTGTCTTTATTTCGAACCACGTTTAGATTTCCTGTGTCATGTATCTTAGGACTATTAGACGAAATGGGTAGGTAGTAATAAATTTTAACCGACTGATACTTCATCTCATGGATAGCCGAGATCTTTCTGAAAAGAATACAAAGGTCTCTAACGAATTGTGGTATGAGGGTATAAAACTTTAAAGATATAAAGATTTGTGACCTTTACAAAAAAAAGACACACAGTAATATCCTAATTATTATCGTGTTTTATAATTTTATTACGACATTTAAATTTGTGAAGTAATAAATCATTATTTTAGTCAACGTTTATAAAGTAAGGCGAAATCTCACAACTCATTTTCTACGGAACGAGCGAAATTCTAAGGGTGGTTATTCTGGTTACGAACTAAAACTTTTCTACGACTTACTACTTAGTTATGTAATCCAAACGGAATTACTTAATTACGTAATAAAAACACACGTCCTCGACATTCGTTAACTGACAGTACAACTTATACGTCAACAAGACAAGGTAAAGAATATAGGATAAGAGTATGGATACAGGTCATAGAAGAGAAGGAATTATAAAAGAGAGAGTAAGTTTTGTATTGTAAGAATATACAGTCAAATTATTAATAATCGATTCGAAGAACCAAATTATAGTGAAAGATACCTCTTTATGTGAATGACATACATAATGAAATATGGTTAATGAAATATGAATAACTACCTTCTATAGTCAGCTAGAAGACTGATACCTTTTTGGACCTTTTTCCAAACAACGACTATTTTGATATTTCGTTATAAACATTGTCTTTTTCCCTGTACTTACCTCTCTTTCTCATTTGATATCACTATATTAATAAGTCCGGTGGTTCGTAGAGATAAAATCTTCCTTGTGAACGATAGTGTAAAAATGACACGTGTAAAATTCTTTTACTATTCGTTTTGGATTCTTGTTACAAATGATACGGTACTTAACAAATTAAACATGGGACTAAAGACCATCCGTACAAAACTCTTCGTATGGTTTTCTATTTATGAGATTAAAATCTTTTTTTTTTAAACAAAGAATTACACTTATAAGTGTACGAAGAGGAAGTCAAAATTTTCGTAGGTGAATCAAAGTGTTTTGTAGAGGTAATGTTTTATAATCGAAGGTAGAAGGTTTGTTTCCGAAAATAAAAGACAGAGTCGTGATAAGGAACTAAAGTACCACTAGATCCTAAGTAAGGTTGAGAGAAAAGGTATTGAGATGATCGGGGTGTGTCGACGATAAAAAGTTATTCAAAGGTCTTAAGTAGTGAAGATGAGAGAGCTCTGCACATACCGTATTCGGGAGAATCTCTTCCTTCGTAGTGATTCTTGTTTCGATCACCTCCACTACCTTAAGGTCAACTCTATAAAGTTTAGGATTTTCTAAAAATTTTAGACAATGTCACGACTTGAGTTATTCGGTCTTTTAAACCTTTTGAGACGTACCCGGTGTCTGACTTTTTCAGTCAAAAGTAAGGTTAGAGCTTCTTTTGTTACGTTTTCTTACAAGTTTGATGGTATGGTAACGTGAGTCGGATGTGTGATCGTTTCATTACGAGTTATAAGAGGTTCGGTCTGAAGTTGTTATACACTTGGTACTTTAAGGTCTACAAGTTCGACGTAAATCTTTTTCGTCTCGTTGGTCTCTAGTTTAACAGTTGTAGGTCACTTAGTAGCTGTTTCGTTCTTCAAGGTCTTTTTGGAGATGAAGACGAAATAACTGATACCGTTTACGAAAAACACCTAGTGTTGTTTGACACCTTTTAAGAATTTCTCTATTCTTATGGTCTGGTAGACTGGACGGAGGGTTCTTTAGACATACGTCGAGTTTTTCGTTGTCAGTCTTTACCTTTACCTTGTTGTTTCACCAAGGTTTAGTTCTTTCCTCATACAGTTCTGACATATAATAGTGGGACGAATAAACTGAATATACGTCTCATATAGTACGATTTATGGTCCGACGTACTTCGTGTTCGACCTTAGTTTTAAACCCCCTCTTTATAGTCATTGGAGTCTATACGTCTGTTGTGGTGGGCATACCATCTTTCACCTCTTCTTGATTTCTCGGAGAACTACTTTCACTTTCTTCTCTCACTTTTTTAATTGAATTTCGAGTCGTAAGCCTTTTGACTCTTTACCGTAGACCAGGGTAGTGATATACCGGTTCTCTACCCCTTTGTTACCTTTGTTTCCCACTGAAACAAAAAAAAAAGAAAAACCCCCCGAGGTTTTAGTGACCCCTACCACTGACGTCGGTACTGTTATAAACTTTTTGTTTTTTGTTTTTTGAACGAGGAACCTTTTTTTAGACCGGTTGGATCTGTCGTACAATTTTTCGTCTCTATAGTGAAATCGTTGTTTCCAGTCAGATCAGTTCCGAAACCAAAGAGGTCATCAGTACATACCTACAACCTGATATTTCTTTCGACTCGTACTTTCTTAACTACGAAAACTTGACGCCACAACCTCTTCTGAGAACTGTTAGGGAACCTGACGTTCCTCTTGGGTGGTCAGGTGGGATTTCCATTAGTCAGGACTTATAAGTGACCTTTCTGGTTACGACTTTGACTTCGAGGTTATGAAACCGGTGGACTACGCTTCTTGACTGAGTAAACTTTTCTGGAACTACAACCCTTTCTAACTTCCACCTTCCTCTTCCCCTTTATCTCCTACCAACCTACCGTAGTGACTGAGCTACCTGTACTTAAACTCATTCGAAGCACTCAACCGACTACCTGTCAACCACTACCTGACCGTACGACGACAGGTACCCCAACGTTTCTCAGTCTGTGTTGATACTCTGCCTTGACTTGAGAGAACTCTGTTAAAGGGAGGAAGACCGAAAGACTGTAGACAGTTTTTTTCTGTATTGGGACCAAATTAGGAGAGGATGTGCGTTTTAACCGTGATATTTCGGTAAACAAAAGAACACTAAACACGGTTCCATTTAGATAGAAGATATTAAAGATTCACGAAGTCTTTTAAAGATACACAGCAAAAATGAAGAAACGAATAATAGGTCTCTTCTTGTGAACTTCTAACCGGTATCGAAGGAGTATAGAAGAGACGATAAACAATGGGGAGTGGGTCTTATATAGAATATTACCCTATGTAACATCTTAGTATTCCTTCATTTTTGTCTTTATTTTATAGGTTCATGGGGAATCCAGGTGAGTCCGAATCAATACTTATAGGTACTATAAATGATAAAAATTGTAAAACGGTTTAACACTATTTATTTTTTATTATTTACATCTAATAGTTTAACTCCTTTTATGATACATTGTGGTCTTAAATTAAGAACATTTATAAAATTTACTTCATCAATGATCATTACTAGATACCGTTAAAATGTCAATTTCAAAGTATACCTTGACTTAAATAATTTTTATAAATTATATATCATAAAGAAAAGTATTTTGAATGAGATTTCAATGGAGTCTAAAGGACACTATTTGACTCAAACTGATAAAATGTATTCATCTCTTAAACTTCGTAAATAACTGTGTTTCCACAATCGATAAGTTTTTATGGTATACATTTTAACTATCAGTTGCCCTTAAGTGACATACCGAGTCTTTTAAGTTTGTCCCCGTGAACATAGTTTGATCTCCCCATCCTACCCCTCCCTATACCCTCCCCCGAAGTTTTCCCTCCCCCATATACATATGAATACCGACTAAGTATGACTCCAAATTGTCTTTTGTCGTTTTAAGACGTTTTGTAAATAAGAAGTTATGTTCTATTTATTTAATTTTATTATGTCAACTGAACTAGTATTACTATGAGGTTTCTTTTAATACTATCAAATTAAATCCAGTTCTTCGTTGTCAATCTTGACTTGTACCTTGTTGTGTGACCAAGGTTTATCCTTTGCCTCTTGTAGTTCCAACATAGAACAGTGGGACGAATAAATTGAATATACGTCTCATGTAGTACTCTTTGCGACTCGACCTTCTTTGTGTTCGACCTTAGTTCTAACAGCCCTCTTTATAGTTATTGAAGTCTATACGTCTACTGTGGTGGGAATACCGTCTTTCACTTCTCCTTGATTGCTCGGTGAACTACTTTCACTTTCACCTCTCACTTTTTCAACCGAATTTCGAGTTGTCAGTCTTTTGTTTCTTATACCGTAGACCAGGGTAGTGAAGTACCGTTTATCTACCCCTTTGTCACCTTTCACACAGTCTGAAATAAAACCCCCCGAGGTTTTAGTGACGTCTACCACTAACGTCGGTACTTTAATTTTCTCCTACTGAGGAACCTTCCTTTCAATACTGGCTGGATCTATCGTATAAGTTTTCGTCCGTGTAATGAAACGGTTGTTCCCAGTTAGATCAATTCCGACACCAAAAAGGTCACGAGTACATACCTACACTCTCAACCTGACACTTCTTTCGACTCACGGTTTCTCAACTACGAAAACTTGACACCACAACCTCTTCTAAGAACTCTCATGGAACCTGACGTTCCACTAGGTTGGACAGGTAAGACTTCCTCTAGCCAGGACCCACAAGAAACCTTCCTTACCACGATTTCGACTTTGAGGGCATGAAACCGGTGGAGTACACTTCTCAACTGAGTAACCTTTTTAGTGACTACGACCCTCCCTAACCCCCGTCCTCCTCTTCCCTTACTGTCTCCTACTCTACCGACCTACCGTAGTGGTTGAACTACTTATACTCAAACTCACTTAAGACCCTCAACCACTACCTGTCTCTCCGGACCGTACGACACTAAGTACCCCAGTGTTTCTCGCTGTGCTGACTCGTTGACTTGACTTGACTTATTATATTAAAACGTGTATATTACATGTACATATCGAAAGGAGAAGAAACTATTAATGACATTATAGATTAATGTCTTTTGGATAGAGTTTACTGAATCTTTTTCTTAACTAGTACTTAGAGTCCGTTATTTTTTAAGTCTCAAAATTTCAGGTCACAATAATAGTATTTTTGTTCAGTAAGGGTATTATGAATGATAAATAGTCCATAATGAAACTGTAAAGAAATGTAAAATTAATATCCTTGGTTGGTTTATGAATTATATTGTAGTAGAGGTAAAACAGTTACTTTTATGTATTTGTTTTCATTACAATCATAGAACGAATTGAAGTATGTTGATCAATCGTGACCCCAAACCAGAACTCATGTCTGTAGGGACACGACCCTAGACACGAAAACTGTTGATGTCAATTGTCACTATAGTTCTGAAGTCCTAGAGTGGTCGGAAAACATCTACCAAAAGAAGAAGTACCAGAATTGTGGTGGTACGTTATGTGACGTGTGGACTTGTGTTCTGGACAATAGGTCCGTCCTTTATTTCTCGTCTTCACACGACGAACAAACAGCACCTCTCTCGCGTTTAATCGGTTCTACCGTACTGACCCGAGAGAACCGAGGAGACGGAGAAAGAGATCAGGGTGTAATTTTTATTTATTTATTTATTTATTTTCAAACACACTGTCGACTCTAGTGAATATCGTGGCACGTATGTGACAGTACTCAATGAACAAACCAGTATCGCAGTACCAAACACACACCATGTGTATACACTCGAGGTGGATCTCTCGTCGTCATCATGACGACGTAGAACAGATATAGGTAACCAAGCCGGTACTCTTCTCTCCTATATCTTAAAGATGACGATACCGAAGACACAGTCGGTCCTCTATTGTAACAATACCGGTGATTCGGTCGGTCTTCTCTCCAACACAACATAATCCAATACGATACCGAGAACGGTCCTTATTTGTTTGTACTGACATCAAGGATACCGAGGAGCTTAGAAGAGGGTCGGAGAATCGAGCACAGAACGGATGAGACCCAAGTCGTTTGTCACGTCTGTCACTCTATGCCACTCTTTAACTACGACAATCGTCCTAGTCACTATGTCAACACTACGAGAGTTCATTCACAAGGTTTAAGAGGAAATAAGGTTCCCGAGAGACGGTTACTTTCCCCTAGTCGAGACAGTAACATTGAATAACTCAAGAGACAAGTGAATCTGTAAAAAAAGGGTCAAAATATTCAGTTCATACTTAAACCATCTGTAGTAAAAAAAAAACAGACTCTTTGTAGTTATAAATAATCGGTGGTAATTCCTAAGGAGGTCCAGGGACTTCCTTACTAATAGTGAGAGTAGAACAGAAAATAATCCTATAGTTTTAAGTAAATTGGTTTGTTGTTACGAAAAGAATAGAAAACGAAGATGATCAATGAAACTTTTCCTTTTTACAAAAATGACTTTATTGTCGATGAAATCCAGAGAAGTCCAATACCTATTATCTTCAACCGTAAAAGAGACTACGAATAAGAGGAGAATACTTACTAAAGGTTGTGGAACTTCTTTACTTATAAAGACCGTTCAGAACTCCCTACAGCAAACCCAACCTATTCGATACTTCATATTACGTTGATGGGGGTTTAATGAAAGAAGTATTAAGAATCCTAAGTTTGAGAAGGTCTTACCGTTGAAACCACACAGAGGTGTGTTAAAATTTTATTAAAACACTAAGTTTCTTTCCCGTAGTCAGTAAAAAAAAAAAGGGGGTTTATCGTGAATTTTACTGAATAAACAAGTAGATTCAAAAACTCTAACACTGTGGTAACATGGGTAACGTTGATAAAACATCCCAGTTATTGGTTTAGATTAAACATAAAGATCTTAATCACTTTCACCTTAAATAAGTCAGTACAGGTTGAGAAACGTTGGGGTACTTGATATGTCATGTACCTTAAGAGGTCCGGTCCTATGAGTCACCCATCGGAAAGGGAAGAGGTCACCTAGGAGGGTTGAGTACCTAGTTTGGGTCCAGAAGGTGTAACGTCCGTTTAAAAATGGTCAACTCGGTGTCCTTGGAAATAAGTTTTGGTAGACAACTCTCACCTATTATACGAGAAATTATATGAATCCTATATAATTACTAATTTTCGTTATTACACTTTCAAACGTCTCCGTTAGGTCTTAAAAACTATTCACTTTAATATCTCTTTGAGTCCATAAGATTTTATAAAAAAAAAAAGACATAAGAACTAAATCCTAGGAACTTTGGTAAAGGTGTTGAGAAGGGACAGAAGTAGAAAATATTGACTCGTTAGAGAAGATCAAGTAAACTATCCTTTAAGATTCTATACGACCCTTACATAGTATCCACATATACGCCTCTGAAAGGTAATGTCACACCACTTACCTCACTTTTGACCGATATGGAACACCCTTTTACTCGAGTTAGTTCTGGGATACTATTAAACTCTGGACTTTTGTTAATTCAGTATAAGATCAAACTGTTGATAGAAAAGATAGTGACAGTAACGTACACACCAAAAATTTTGTATGGACATACAGAAGAAACCTCTTTACAGATAAATCAAGAAACCGGGTAAAAAACTAACCCAGCAAATAAAAAGACCTTAACTCGACGTCCCCAACGAACATATAAAAACTCTAATCAACAAACAGTCAACGAAGTAAACGATAATAAAAGAGGGTAAGTCTTCCGACAGAAAAGTGGAACGAATATAAAAGGAAACAACACGTCTGCGAAAATTAAAATTAATCTAGGGTAAACAAATAAAAACGAAAAAAAAAAATTTAAAATTTTAGAAATTAAGAAAGTACGCAAGGGTTTGTACTTGGGGGGAGGGTGGAGGGAGGGGTGTTGTAGAGAGACCCAGTAGGGGTACGTGGTCGGGGTTCGTTCGACGTGGGATGCAGTCTGTACCTGACCGCTAAGTTAAGAATGTACTGTCATATGTACAATCTTAAGGGTAAGAGGGTTTAGTAGGGTGGGAGAGGGAGAGGGAGACTCAGGTTTTCAGACCATATGTGTAGACACAGAAAAAAGGACAGAACGTATGTCCCAGCAGTAACGGTAGAAGGATTTAAGGTATATATACACAATCATATGACATAACCACAAAAAGAAAGACCGAATGAAGTGAGACATATTAACCGAGGTCAAAGTGGGTAGAGTAGTCTTGACTAAGTTTACTTAAGAAAAATT